>JAJTJO010000731.1:0-45707 GCA_024550625.1 Dendroctonus valens | reverse complement strand
TCTCGAAATGAAACAACTCAACCTGGAGGATTAATAAAATGGACCGAAACGACTTACTAGTAATACTTGGTATGTTAATGCTGGTTGTCAGGAACAATATTTTGTTAAAAACATGTGCCATTAAGGAACCATCTGAAGGACGTTGTTCACTTCATCATACATCAGCTGAAAACATTTTCAGAAGATTTAAAAATATATATGGAAAAACTTGATGACCGAAAGCTCAGTGTATAAAGATTGTTCTAGTGGCATACGAACAGTAGAAGGGGCGACAAAGTAATGGTGTTAGAAATATCAACTATTTTTCGGGGGTTAATTGGAAAAAAACTTGATAAGATGAACGAAAAAGGGAATATCTCTACGAATCTAGGATGGGAATCGAAGTCGTGTAAATCGGCGTTTCTAGTTTCTATTCTAGCGGTTGTTCGCAGCCCCAGTTGGTTCTTAATGTGGCTGATGATGTCCTGATCTGCTGGCAACTTTGCCTAAAAGCTTCCAATTCGTACATGTTCTCCATGTATCTGAAATTGAACACTTTGCTATTGATCTCAATTAAACTGGAATGCTTTCATGAAGCTTCACCACCTCCACAATCCAGTGAATCTGGTTGGAATTTCGAACTTTCTAAAAGCTTTGGCCCCAATCCTAATGTGCTGGGTCTGGGCATCAATTCGCAATCGAAGCATGACATTGTATCGCCTATAAACAATGTATTTGATTTATTAATTTTTGGTGGAAATGTTGTTATTTACCTGTGAGGAATCGCGTTGCTCGTTTAACTAGGAAGTCATTGATCCGCTCAAGATGAGAAAGTAAGGGCTGGCTGGCTTCTTTTGTGTCTGCCGACTCGTATTTGGTTACGTACATTTTGAATTTCGTATACAGATTTTCAATTAGTGTGGCTACTTCTTTATCCTGCAATTAACACACAAATTTTCACTCAATCTTGTCAGTTTCAAAATGTTCGCTAACGAACCTGAACAAACAAATTGTGCCCACCAGGCACAGTTTTCATGATATGCCTTTCGATCTTTTCGTTTTCCAAAATAGCCATTCCGCGATCGATTAGAATGGGCGGCGGGGTCGCCTCAAAGTTGGTCCTGAAATCGGGTGGCGGCTTTTGCATATCGACTGTGGTCACTTTCAGGCTGATCGTCTTCAATTCGGCCAAAAGATACAGTTCCATAAAGTATTCCTGGCAGAAGAGACAGGCACCCTTACGACGTCCATCGATGGTAGAAGCCTGAAAAAAAAACGAAATATTTCATCTAAAGTTCAAAGGAAAAGTAAACTATCAATGATTAAGCGAAATAAATCTTATATTCCATGTAAAAAAAATGCGTAATTCTGCATTTAACACAAATCATATAATATTTGTACTCAAAAACCGTTGCTGACAAAGCAGGAAATTTAATGGAGAATTCAATCGTATATAGGGGCACAACATTAAAAAAATAATAACGAATCGTTTGCAGCTGCATATGAAACGCATTAAAACCGTCTTGCCCCTGCATCTGAACATGGAAATGTAAAACACCCTATGTATAAGAACATATAAAAATGCCATTCATTTTAAGTTGCGAACAGTTCTGGTGGCATTCATGTAACAAATTATTGAAAGAAAGCTAGTCAAATGCATTGTGATAATTAAAATACTAAGAATAAGTAATTATCAGATTAATATACTAAATAATGATGATTAAGAAATTTCGATGCATCTATCAAAGAAATTTCCATTCCATATGACGCACATCTGCACATGTTTTCATAGTAGTTCATGAGAATATGGTTAAATATTACATCCTATCCGTTTAGCGGGGTTTTTTATCTGCAAACCAATATTTATATAGATGCTTAATGACTAGGTCATTGCTATTTTTAAGATCTTAATCACTTAACCAACGATTTATCAACTCGCTTAATTATTGTGTAACGTTATTGTTACCTTTTCGAGGTGCGCGGTGTTTGAATGTTTACTCGCGTTTTTTCGAATATACAGCAAAGTTTGCATGTTTCGGTATTTCTGAGTAAAATAAGGTGAAATGGCGATAAAAATGTTTGTAAGAAAAAATGTAAAACATAACAGATAGTAATGAGAATAGCAAACAAAAAATATAGACTGATTACAATTTTAGAGCGGAAAAGATTAATTATTAATGCAATGTGATAAAACTGAAAAACGTAAGCAGATATCAGAGAGTTATAAATAAATTACTTCAATTAGCTTCAGGCATTTTTGTCTCCAGAAATTCACTAGGTTATGAACCTTCACCTCCTCCAAAATTTTAAATTAGCTTGATGACCATTAGGTTAGTCAAATTAGCAGGAAATTCCATTTTTTTAGCCTCTCTAGGTGAGTATTGCGAAATTCTTAGGCAATCTGGATCGATTGGATATTCCAAATACAATAATTGGATTACTAAGCTGTCGCCTTTTATTGATGCTCCATAAATGAGGCTTGGCATTAATACCGATATACAACAGATATTAGAAAGTTTAAAAAAATCCTCACTAAAAGAGCGGTTAATCACTTAATTAACAAGCACAAGTAAAAAGCTCTAAATTACTGCAAGCATCAATCACAGCTGCAAATGGGGAAACTCCAAGTGCCACTTGGGGAACCGCCACAAATCATTTTTATGAAAATATTTCACACTTTAGTATCTCAAATTTCTAAGCTAAACACAATGTTTTTTTATCGTCAATAAAAACGATGACGGCTGTTGTTTACATCCCATTATTCGTAGATAGTAGTAGTAAACATCTTTATTTCTAAAAAAAGGCTATCGACCTATCGGTCTTTCTGCCCTTGTTTAATACATGTAGTCTTAATCTAAATAAAAAAAAAAATATGAAAATTCTCTTATTCTAGTTAACAATTTATAAATAAACTTTCCAATTCTAATGACAAGAAAAAATTATTTTATTGTCCAGTAGTCAGTTGCGTTTGTAAGTGTTCGAGTAGCGTTGATGTAGGGAAACGGGAGCGGGATTGTCTGGTTGGTCTTGTAAGACAAAGGGGATTCAGTATGGTCCAGTTGTAGGGGTTGTTTGTCCATTTTGTCTGTAGATGTATGAGTCTTTCCGAAATCTTTGTCATGTTTGTGCGTTCGTATAGTAGTTGGGTGGAGGGGTTGTGTAGTGGGTTTTGGGTGTCTTATTCGTGTTATTAGTCTTAGTGCAATTTGTTCTGTTGTTTGTATATAACGTTTTGTCCTTTCTGTTCCGTTGGTCATGAGTATATGTCCATAGTCTAGCAAGGGTCTACAAATAGCTTTATATTTTGGTGGCGGTGTTTGTGCTAATTCCTCTGTCTTTGTAGGTTAGTGATCGGAAGTGTTTTGTTCTCTTATTGTTTGCCCTGATTTTCGTATGTGTTTAGTGAATTTAAGTTTGTGGTCAATTGTGATTCCAAGGTATTTTACGTCGTTTTTTGGTTGTGTCGTTTGGCCGTCTGCAGTTATTGTAGGGGAGTCAGCGTTGAGTCTGTGGTTTGTGAGCAGAAGTTGGTTTTTTGACGTTTGGTGTTAGTCTCCATTTATAAAACCATGTCATTGTGTTGTTTGTTAGTGTTTGGAGTCTTTGAGCTGCTCTCAGTAGTTTTGTCATGTACAATAAGTGCCGTGTCGTCTGCGTATTGTAATATGTATGCCGATCTGTCGATTTGATTTTTGTCTGGTAAGTTGTAATTGTATATGTCATGGCAGTATATATTGTAGAGAAACGGTGAGAGCGGGGATCCTTGAGGGAGCCCTTGTTCAGGGGAAAAAGAAAATGACAGTGTTTTGTCAATTCGTACTTGTAGTTGTCTGTTTTCTAGTAAGTTCTTTATGGTGTAGTAGATAGTTGGTGTGTGTAGTTTGTATATTTGTCTATAATTGAACGATTTTCGGCCCAAAAGCCAGAAAAACTGTCCAGTTTTTTTTTGGAGTAATAGTAAAAAACTATTTTTAAATTACATAACTGGGCATTCTTATGTGATAACCTGATCATTTTATGTATCAAATTTTCAGTTAAATAAACATTGAACCCTGCTAAGCTAGGAACAGTTGCGAAAAAGCCGACAAAACTATGCGGCGTATAAAGGCCAAATTGCAAACTAAAAAAAAACGCCATAAAGCTTTTAAAAAATTTAAAAACCCCCATTTATAATCAGCAATTAACTTTCACATATTATAAAGTGTTTAAACAATTACGTGCGGTTTTCTTTGGTAGCATTTTCTTTAATCAATCCTAAGCATAACGGAATATTCGGATCAGTTGAACGAACAAGCTTTCATGCAATTTAAGTCCAGTTTTCATTGTAGTCAAGGGGGCAAAATTCAAGATGCAAAAAGGCAACCAATATAAATAAGACCGCTATCAGTGAACGTTTTCCAAAAGACAAGAGAAATCTCTCCAATTTCCATACGAAAATTTACGTGCCGCTTTTGCACAAGGCGCGTGTTTATTTATAGTTTGA
Organism: Dendroctonus valens; assembly: GCA_024550625.1. Lineage (NCBI taxonomy): Eukaryota > Metazoa > Arthropoda > Insecta > Coleoptera > Curculionidae > Dendroctonus > Dendroctonus valens. The sequence continues at coordinate 41,245 of JAJTJO010000731.1, read as the reverse complement.
ATGTGAGCAAATGCAAAATGTTGGTCGCATTTTAATGAACAAACTGTAAGAACACACAAAAAATAGACTACTGGATCAATATAAATTAACTAAATCCGTGTCAATCGCATTTGGAATGCATTCAGAGCTGCCGGATTTATTTTGTTTATGATGGCCAATTCATTCTAATGTGCTAATAACAAATTCCTTTGTGTATAAATTAGCGTTAGATTTCAAATTGGGAATGAATGTTGGGTGCACGCTCCAAAACATGTGTACAACTTTATTTATTGTTGTTGTTAGTTTCTGGAGAATTCACATCAATTATTTTTATTTAAGACTACAGCATCAGCTGAATGCCAAAATCAATTCTCAACATATTCGCAGTTTAATAATAAGGCAACACATTAAAAGTTTTGGTAATTCGACGAACAGACAAATTAAAAATACAGCAGTTATCTACAAAACAGATGTTGCCTGCCTGAAGTATTCAAGTCACTAGACCGTTACAGCAGTAGCCAAATAAATTTAACGGTTAAAGTGTTAAAATGATAATATGTACAGGGACGGCTTAATCTTGACCCTTGAATATTTAAATAAATTGAAAATAATCACAATTTGCTCGAAAGAAATAATGCTGTTAACATAAAATGTGTTAGTAATTGCATGAAGAATTTGGTAGATATAACAATGATGTAGGATGCTGATTTTTCAGTGCACCCTTTAAACCGGTTTCGAGTCATTAGCTATCATCAGTTGGATTTAGCCTGAAAATAACACTCCCGAAACATGCACTTTATTTCGCACATGTATTTTACCTCCGCACCGGAGTTAACACATATTTAGCTAGCTTAATTCCGCCCTGACAAAAACGCAGCTGTTAAACATGTACAAGCCAACCACTCCGTTCTTATCATTACCGTAGATCTGCCCCAAAAACATTCATATGCCACATAAATATTGAAAAAACATGGTCGTTTCCGTCGAAAATCTAATAAACAAGAGCGAATTTTTGAAAATTATCTAACCAAATGTTTAGGATGATGATAACACTTTCATTGCGGTCTTATATAAAAATCCTACTGGCGGCACTTTCACACTAAATAAGGTCAACAAGAAACCGACTTGTATAGGCCGCCTTTTGTGATCAGATTTTAAATTGTTTTCAACATACAGAATTTAGACGAATTACAGGCTTATTTCTCCAGAAAAAAATTGGTTAATCAGCCAGTTGACCTCTAACTCAAAGATATGCACAAAAAGTAAGATTAACGTTAAAATAGTTCAGTTTCAATACGCAGACGACACGCACTTATTGTACATGACAAAACTACTGAGAGAGCAGCGCAAAGACTCCAAACACTAACAAACAACACAATGACATGGTTTTATAAATGGAGACTAACACCAAACGCGTCAAAAAACCAACTTCTGCTCACAAACCACAGACTCAACGCTGACTCCCCTACAATAACTGCAGACGGCCAAACGACACAACCAAAAAACGACGTAAAATACCTTGGAATCACAATCGACCACAAACTTAAATTCACTAAACACATACGAAACATCAGGGCAGAAACAATAAAGAGAACAAAACACTTCCGATCACTAAACCTACAAAGACAGAGGAATTAGCACAAACACCGCCACCAAAATATATAAAGCTATTTGTAGACCCTTGCTAGACTTTGGACATATACTCATGACCAACGGAACAGAAAGGACAAAACGTTATACACAAACAACAGAACAAATTGCACTAAGACTAACACGAATAAGACACCCCCAAAACCCACTACACAACCCCCCCCCCAACTACTATACGAACGCACAAACATGACAAAGATCTCGGAAAGACTCATACAGCTACAGACAAAATGGACAAACAACCCCTACAACTGGACCATACTGAATCCCCTTTGTCTTACAAGACCAACCAGACAATCCCGCTTCCGTTTCCCTACATCAACGCTACTCCAACACTTACAAACGCAACTGACTTCTGGACAATAAAATAATTTTTTCTTGTCATTAGAATTGGAAAGTTTATTTAATAAGATTATTAACCTAGAATAAGAGAATTTTCATCTTTGTTTTTTATTTAGATTAAGACTACATGTATTAAACAAGGGCAGAAAGACCGATAGGTCGATAGCCTTTTTTAGAAATAAAGATGTTTACTACTACTAGTTCAGTTTCTTTCAGAAAATTAATGGTTCTTCTTCTTGAAACTGATAAAATATACAGGCAGTCAGCATTATTAATGTAACTTTCTTTTAAACAAAGTTGTTTGTCTCAAAATCCAGAAATTCCATTTTCTGAACGATCCGTTACTTTCTTTAAACGTGATGGAAACTTATTTAAATTGACTCTCAAATAGACACACTCTAACACTAATTGTTCGCTACTAGAATGGAATTTCAATTACATTGTAGAAATTTCCTTTTTATGTCGTTTATTTATTACTGTATTCCACTTTCGAATTAAAATCAAGCAGCCAGTGAGCTGAATTTTTTCCTTTCAATATAACCGAAATAACATACATGATTCTTTTTGTAGTCATTGCAAAATTTTTAGATTTGGCAAAATCTTTGGACTCATATAATTGAGGATTCGAAGTTCGTCTCCCTGATAATTTGCAACATTTAACAACGAGCAAATTGATCAACTATCTGATAAAAACGTTAATTTCAGATGAAATGTTTAGGAAAATTTCCAATAAGCCCGATTTTCCTGTGCAAAAGGAACCTTTCAATTGGAGGAAGCGCGGATTAAGCGATTCAAAGTTAGTTCGCATTAAATGCGCAACGTACACGTTAAATGATTTATTTGAACTTAGCAACAATACAACTAAACCAATTAAATCCATTAGAATTTCAATGCAATTTAAAATACTGTCGTAAACAGTAACATCTAAGCAATTTTTGCCGAGGTTAATGAACTGAAATACAGGGCTCTAAAGAGTGTGGCCTCGATTAAACTGCATATACCAGTTAAGGAACGTTGAAATTTGTGGCGATATTTGAAAATCGTCTATCGGGCAAGAGGGAATTTATGAAATATAACAACTAAACTGTTGTTACAGGCGAATGGAATCAACAACTTTCCTTAGTCGTCCTTTAAAAAATGTACATTATCTGGACGATTTGAAACAGACACCAGTCCCAAACCGTGCTGCCCAAGTAAACATTATTTGCCTTCTACTTTCATATCAATCTCAGATTTGTTTTAAAGATAAAGTGCACACAAGCTCATGGTTTTTCCATTGTACTTGGTTTCAGTCATGATGAAAGGTTAATTGTCTATGAACTATTTTGTGTAGAAATTCCTAAAAACCATCAACTTTAAAGAGACCCACTTAAAGTAAATACGATATCATTCATTTTCCATAGGTTAGCAGTCGGCGTTTCTAAGCAATTATAGCCAATGGATCTAGGTTATCAACTTTAGGATAGCACCTATTTTACAGTGTGTGTGTGTGAACAGCCTATATGGAATATTTCACATATAAAGCAGATTTAATGTTTTTAAACGATATTTCCTTAAGACTCAAACAATACCAAGGATGAATTTTAAAATGATAATAAATTTGTGTTTACCATGTCAAGGATTGCGCTCTTAACTTGAAGCAGCAATGAGAAATATTCATAAATAGCAGAATGTCATCGGTCATGACTCACCTCTTTGTAACTGTTGGCTTACCATCTCAAGAATGGCAATATTGAAATTTAGTGTTTCAAGTGCTCGAACAATTCTTCTACGTACATTAAATGTGAAAGTTCACCGCATTAAAAGCCAATCATTTATTGGATGCGAATTATGTTTAGTACTATTTGGTAATTGTTAGAATCACCATCATTGAGAAAATGTCAGCAAGAATTGATATTTAAACTGATAAAAATATCTAATTTATTAAAGTAAACAACGCCATCCCTTAGTAAAACCAAATGGCAAAATAAATCTTATTGTTATAAATCGCTCCATCACACGGATATTGCTATTGTTTTATCTAATAATCATTAAGTACACATTTCTCAATACATGCTTACTTATCAAAGACTTCAGGCAGTGTGATCGTGCTGAATGATGATAAACCTTTCTGGCTGGTATCGAGGATTAGCATTAAAATACAATGGACTGAATGTGACAACGTTCAAATGGGCCTGGGCGCTCATCTACATACAAAGAATTATTGAATGCCATCTTCACTTATGTAAGAACAGAAGAATGAGGTATAAATAAGGAACAACTAGGAATTACTATGCGAATAGAAAATTTGAACTTGAGATCCCTGGACAAGCTGAAACTTTGAACGATATTCAACATTTAATTTGATGACTTTCCTCTACTCGGCCTGTAGATGTAGCATGTTTTTTAAGCAATTAAGTAATCAAGATAACACACTACCTTAGACAAACACAATTAGCTGCGGTATGAACCCACTTAGGTGCTAATTGTGTTGATTTTCACGAAAAAATGTGTACTCATCGCGCCGTTAGGCGCTATTCACTCGAAATCGATAATTGATGCGCCTAATTAACTATTAAAAACGCTCTAGTTTTACTCCTTAAACACGCTGAGAGTCAAGCTTTTACTGATTATCTAACTTTGCTACCAAAAATAGTTTTAAAATGTTATTTAACAGCATATCAAGCAGTGAAAGTGGATCATGCATTAAAATTCAACACAAATCTTAATTGACCATAGAAAGAGAGAATTCCTATAAAATCCTACACCGGTTACATAAGAACATAAACAATAAGATGGTTAATGTTCTCAGTCGCAAAGTTTTAAGATGTATTACTATGATCAATGTTATCTTGGTATTGTTAAAATCGGCTCATTAACTTAGAACCTCTCTCATGTGGCTGGCATTGAAATAATTCAATTTTAACTACCCGAGTGCATTAATAGCTAAGACATAATAAGCTACAATACACATTCTATTTCTGAAACCAACAATGAATTAGATCTCGAAGTTGTCTAGCTTAGTAATCAGGCTTAAGTGTGGATTATTAATTGAATTCACTGCTACTAAGTATCCACTAGTAAATGAACCGTGTAGAAAATAATCAGCTAGTGTTGAATGTTTTCTTAAGGCGCCCGTTATTAATCGAAAATTTATTTACATACAGGATTAGGCACAAGTCAAGAAGTTGATTCTGTCGAGCCATTTTGTTTCCGAATTTCCAATAACCAAGCAAGGAGTTACGGGCTCATGAGAGGATGTAGAATACAGAAATTGTAACTGAAAAATACTTCAGTGTCTAAATTTGGAATATTGCAGGCTTCAAACTGAGGACTCCAAGGTCAAGTATGCTAATAACGACTGAGGAACCTCCTTTAATATTCTCAGCCTGGTGTTAAACAACCGCTGAATAATTGCAGAAAACCCTTCAATTGTTAACAAAACGGATTGAATGCTCGCAGGCCTAAACAAACCTTCTGCACTTAAAGTCACGCCCTGCATAAGTAAAAATGAACTTACTCGGATAATGAGCTCGATTTCTGGCACGTCTCCATTTTCAGGGTGGCCGTTTTCATTCACTTCGTCCGCCATGGTAAAAGACTGTTATTAAATGCACAAGAAAATCGTTGAAAAAGGCACTAATCGCGATCAATACGTTCTCGACTGTGAAAATTGACTGACTGAAAAATTATGACGTCTAAGCTGGTTGAAAGCAAGACAGCTGACAAAACTGCTGAATAATTAATTAACAATGCCGCCAACAGCATAAAAATACTCGACCATCAACAATTGAAGAAAATTCCCTAATGCTTCAATAAACTGCAATAACTGTGTACAATTTTTAAGCCCTAGGCGAAGCAAGTATTCCCAGTGTTAATCTCAAGCCGTGGCTTTGCGCTTTTTAAGGCTTTGATATACCCTGCCGTTGGCCCCATTTGCAGGCCAAAAAACTGACACTGACATTTGCTCAAACTTTTTTATAGGTTATTGAGATGATTGCGAAAAAGTTTACTATTTACCAAATAACACATTTTATGGCTTTCAGTGCAATGTTTAAACTATTCATCCCAATCTCAAAGTAAATCGTACCTTTGGCCAGATAATTACGATTGATTTCAAATGGAACAATCACAGGAAGTGGATAATGTCAATGGTGAGCAGAAGAAAAAACCTAAGTTTCACGTAAAAAAAAGCAGTGTTTTTTTATAACAGCAGATCCCCAGCTCAAATGCAAACTCTGGAAATGGCAAACAAGAAAATGACCGAAGAATTCAACGCTCAGAGGGCCAAAATGAAGGACTTGTTTTTGCAAAAAGAAGGTACGGATCCACTAACATATTTTGCATCTAATTCTCACTTTATGTGGAAAACTGGGTGAACAAAGTCTCGTTTTCATGCAGCTGAGCTATCAAGGAAACATGAAGAAAACAGTCTACTTATGGAACAAATGAAGAAACTGAAAAATGAACTTGATGATGTTAAAAGCCAATTGGTGGTGGACAGTATGCGGGAATCGGATTTTGAAGACGAAAAACGAAAAGCCGAAGAGGAAATTGCATCACTACAAAGATTAATTCATGGTTAATAGTATGGGTTAACGATAAAATAGCTGTATATGCAATTTTGAATTGTTATAGAAACTGTAGAAGAATCCAGCTCGAACCGAAGTCTCTATGACCACGATTTACAAAAACTGCAGTCATACATACAGTATCTGCAGAAGGAAAACGAGCAGCTGAAATATCAGAATAATCAGTACCAACAACAATCTACTAGCCAGGTATGAAACTCGTCGAGCCCTAATTAAAATTCTGTTTGCTTTTACTTCGTTGAATGTCCCATTTGCTAATCACGAAAATTAGCATATTCCTAACATTAGCCCAATGTGGGTATATCAGCAGAATTTCATCATTATCAGTAGACCTACGTCTAGAGCAACATGTTTAATTACGTCGAGCACATATTAGGAAAAGTCTCAAATGTAATTTCTAGTACTCTGTTTAAAGACAATTGTACATTTTATTAATGGTTTTGTTTCAAATTCAGGAGCACAGTTTGGCGCCCAGTGTTATGATAAACGCTCTAACGAAAGGAATTGCAAAGAAACTCGATGCATTTGGTGGATCACAAGATGAAAAGTCCGAAAAGGTATCAGAAAGTAGTCAATTTCCTCAAAGTGACATCTTTAGAAAAATATTCGTTATAGACTCAAGAGGATATAGAGGTGCTGCGCTCGTTGGTCGACCCATTAGAAGAGCAAATCAGAGCACTGAAGGAGAAACTACGAGCAACCGATGAGCAGTTACAAAAGTGCAGGGAATGTCGTCATCTAGTAAATGAGGTAAAACAGTTTTTACCAAAAACACCGTCTTGTCTAAAGTAGATTTTCTAAGTACATCAAAACGGGTCAGTTAAAGAAAGCGAGTCATGAAACCCTTTAGTTAATGGTGCTACTTTGCACAGTCTAAATTGAAATAAAATCTTTCTTCCAGTCCATTAAACCAACACCAAATCAAACACCAGAAAAGGCGAATCTACAATCACCGCCTCAACCAATACGTCGTTTGACATGCCGAAGAGTGATATTCTCCCATGTGATATGTGCAGCAATTATGAGGCGCAGCTAGTCAAAGAACAACAGCATGTGAATGAGCTAAAATCTCAAGTGCTGGTCGCAGAAAAAGCCGCCGATCGCCACAAGGAGGATTTGCTCAAAGAAATCGGATTCAGGTAACACGATTAGTTTTCACAGCCAATTTGCAACTAAGCCATATTAATAGGAAAGAAATGGAAGAGAAATGGAATGAAAGGCGAGAAGAGCACAAACAGCAGTGGCTGAACTCACGCGAACCACTGACTATACTCAGCAAGATTTGATCGAACTCCGGCAGTATTTTAATCAAGTATCAAAGGAGATGAGCGCAGAGTTGCTGAAATTAACCAAAGATAGGGAGCAAATATATCATGATCTCGATAAGTACGTTTTGAGCGGATGATTTTATTTAATTGCGCGAATTTAATGGGATTTTAAACATCGTTGCAGATTGCAAACTGAAAACGAAAATCTGGTGGGAAAGTACACAATCCATTCCCAACAGTTGCAAAGCGAATTTATCGATTTGCCCGATACAGTGGAGGCGAGTGACAATATTCATTTTATCTGAAAAGTATTATATTTGGTTCAAATTCTAGGAATTACATGAGTTGGTGCTTAAAAATCAACAAGAATTGATCATCACAAAGGTTGGAAAAGAAGCAGCTGAAGATAACGGTAAAAGCCTGCAGTCTAAAATTGATTTACTCAACAGCCAAATTGCACATTATAAACACGAAAAGAAAGCGGTAGCACAATCTGCAGATATTGAAATTAATCATTTGAGGTAAGAAGTTTCAGATGATTGAACTCAAAGTGAACCATTTCTGATTTTAGGGAGCAAATTGAAATACTGGAAAAGGAGAAAAAGCAGTATTTAGCTAAAAATGTAAATATTAAGGAAAGAGAAGAACAAATAAAACAGCTTTCAGATAATATTGTAAGTTATAAGTGTTAATTAACTTTGTATGTGATTTTTTATGTTTTTAGGTAAAACTCCAAAATGAAAACCACGAATTAAAAACCCGAGTTCATTCGCAACAAGAGGATCTAGAGAATGCTGAAGCTGTTCAACGCGACTTGGTAAAACTATCACAAAACTTACAGGTATGCCCAATTGCGTCCATCAATTTTTCAAGTTAATCTAGGTGTTTTGAGCATTTGGAGTGACATTTCAGACACATAATTCAAAAGAAATTCCTGGGTTCCAGTCAATTTTTGTTTATTATTTAACCATTTTACAAATACGTTTCGGTGTCTTTCTCCACCATCATCAGTTTGTATGTATGGCTGTTTCCACCCTCACCTTTGCTGGCTTGCCAAAGGTGAAGGTGGAAACAGCCATACATACAAACTGATGATGGTGGAGAAAGACACCGAAACGTATTTGTAAAATGGTTAAATAATAAACAATAAAATTGACTGGAACTCAGGAATTTCTTTTGAATTAAGTTGAAATACAGTCAGGAAAATATACACAATTTCAGATACAATTTGAAAAAATCCGCGAAGCAGACCACCAAGTGCGATGGGAGCATGAGGAAGACATCGAGGAGTGTTCAAATTGTCACATACCGTTTTCCAATTCCAAGCGAAAACAGCATTGCAGGCATTGCGGTCAGATTTTTTGCCCGAATTGTGTGTCTCGTGTTGTTCAGTCGGGGCCTAATATGAGGCCGTCTCATGTTTGTGATGTCTGCTACACTTTACTAGTCAAGAGTTCGGCTCCTTACTTCAGTAAAGAGCTTCCAACGACTTGAATTGGTAGGTTTTAAATTTACTTTGTTATGTATGAAAAGTTTATTGTTCAGAAAAAAAAGGTACCTTCATTGCGTATATTGTCGCAAATCCAAATGCATAGAATGTGTAAGTTGATCTTTACAGTTACTATCGCCCTATTACTTTTGGTAATCTATAGTAAAGTTAAAATAAATCTAGGAAAAAGTGGCTAGATATACGTTTTTTGAACGACTATGTTTGCTTGTTTATGAAAATAAATATTCAGTTTTATTTATCAAATTTACTTGAATCCATAAATTTTAATCTGAAATCTCCTATAGTGTGTTAAGTGAGTGATTAATTCTCCTTACCTTCTTACATAACAATAAAGTAAATTAACCCCAATAAACAATATAAAAGCAACAATAAAAACCTACATGTACCAACCATACTTAAGCGGCTACATCAAAAAACTATCAATGATTGCTGAAACTTCATCTGGTTTGTGCTTGATATATTTCTCGGTGTTTTTCGTAAAATTTAGGACGCCGTATCTAAAACATCATTTTAAGAAGTTTTGAAAAAATCGCCGTCTCTTCCATTACCTGTTGAAAAAAGCGTTATACTTGGGAATCACCAGCTCCTTATTATCCCGTTTGATGCTCTCCCTCAACTCTATATCCGGAATGGAATATCCTCTTTGCACTTTGGAAATATCCTCAATTTCCTTGTTAAAACCGGCAAATTTCTCTTTCACTGCCGCCCTTTCCTTGTCTTTAAGTTTTTCCCCATGTACGAACGGGTCATCAGATTCAATGTAGTTCAAAAGCTTGTTCCAGCTGAATCAAGGCAAATATTTAAAAAATAATCTAAATAACGATGATAAATGATTATGATTTACCACTGGGAATAAGCTTTTTTGTGCTCTTGAATCGAGGTGATAATACTCTTCGCACTTGGGTTCCGATATCAGGTACAATTCCAAAAGATTACTTCTTTGCAATGATTTCAACACATAGTTGTTGTTATTAAGCCGGAAAAGGGCTTTTAGGGCGACGTCACTGTACTGTTCACTTTTGCTGATTAGAGTGTGGTTGAGTTGCGCCAGGACTTTACCTGTTTTATGTTTTTCGATGTAATTATTCCATATAGAATTTAATGGCTGATTTACCTATGTATAAGCCAATAAACGCTTTATTTTGATCCGCGCATTTAAGTTTCTCTAGTTGCTTGGCATAAATGGGATCTTGACCTAATACTATGCCAATTGTATCACTGTAATCCAGCAATTGCTCTAGAAACATGATCACGTTACTAGTCAGCTCATGAACAGTGCCATCCGGTGGAAGCTGAGTTACCGAGTCTGATCTGAGACTCTCTATAAAATCGTCCAAAGCTTTAGCTCCCTGAAAACATGGAAAAATGCCATCGATACTGTAAATGTCATCCAATTTCGCTTACAGTTGTCTGGAGCATTTGCAAAATGGATTCAAACTTTTGCTTAACATTCAAGTCCCATTGTTCGATGGTACGTTCAAAATCAGGCTTCAGCGCTCTTAGTTGCTTGAAAATCGGAAAGATCACCAATACTGTCCCAAAATCGTGTCTTTGAATGCACTTTTTTGCTCTGGCGGCTATATTCTGAAAAACCCGCGCTTGGCAATCATTTATTTAGTTTAGACGTGATTCTATTCTGTACCTCTCCGTCCTGAACCAAGGTATCCATAGCTTCTCTTACAATAAGCTCAAAAACCTGCGGCCTGTGATTGGGAGTGATTATCTCCTTCATTAAGTATTGCTCTATTTGCATCAGCTTGTGCAAAGCTATAATGCATATGAGATAGTTGTACATTTCCTGCTCATTATCCACTTCTTCTCCACTGTATGATGTATCTGTAAAGATACATCCCATTTTATAGGAATTGAAATCATATTAGTTGCAAAGCATTTAAAAAAGGAAACTACCTAGATGAGATGATCTTTTTGACCCAATGTGAGTCCAGTGGAGTGTTCTAGAGTTTGTGATGCGCGGAGGAACATTCTATTAGCTTTTCGCTCAAATGCTTGCAATCGTCTAGTTGAATGCTGTCTTTTAGCTTCATGCCTGCTGGGGAACTTTGATTTCTACACATTTAAAGGACGTTTATGGTTTTTAAATCAGGGGAATTTGCGAATTGGCTTACCAACATTGGAGAGTTGGCAGACGTATGAACTGCCGCCGCTGACTGATTTTTGATGATTCCGCAGCATAGTTAGGGAACGTTGCAATACGCTGCCTCTAGTTTTGCCATAAACTGTCAAGAATTCGTCTCGATTATGACTGAGAAGCCAGGATGATATTTTTATCAGTTGTTCTTTAGCTTCTGGGGGTATCTGTGTGGGAAGAGCTTTCAGATCCCGGGATTCTATAACAATGTACAGTTAGTAAGTTAATTATGGACATTAATTCACTCATTTTACCTTCAAAGTGAATGAAATCCAGCAAAACAATCGGCAAAATCGGTGTGTTGTATTTGTCCAAATTGTTTTAAATTCTGCGTTTAACTTATCGCTTCCTTTGTGGAAAAACGATGACTAAAATGCCACGAAAAAATCGATTACTTTGACATAAATCGCATTAAAGGCTAGTTATCGACACCTACCACATTGATTAGCTCAACGCTCTGGGGTATGTTTTTTTCAAAATACTTCTGAGCATTATAGAGCCGATTTAAGGCATCTATGTATCTATCCAGCTCAATCCCGCCTTCACCCGGCCCTTTTTCTATGATATGCTCCACATTGCCAGATACTTCGTAATATCCAATCACGTTATCAAGCAGTTGCATTGTGCACTCAATATCTACGCATTTTGTTAAGGATTTTTCACGCTTTTGTAGCAACAAATGGTAAAAATTCTTTAATAATCGATAACAGAAAGATATTTGAGAATTTTTTTTTCTTGATGTTTTTTCTCAAAACGCCTGTTAATAGTCGGGACGTTTATCTAGCTAGATGAAAAAATGCTCTAACGCACAATGAAAAAAAGTATTAAAAGGATACTATACTGAGCCTTCTGGAGACTTTCAGTTTCATTATACACTGGTAAAATCGTCTCTTCCAGGCGGGACAATCTTTGCTCGAAGGTATTTAAGATGTTGCCTATACCTTTGGTGATCTGAGCACTTTTGGCTAACCGTTCTTGCAATAGGGATAAATTCGTTTGCTCCTGTAACAACAAGTACTCTGAGGAATTGGAGAAATTTTTAAAATATAAATAATTATATAACAGTCTAATGCAAAGCTCTTAGCAGAAAACACACAAGTTGTTCAATAAACTGGAAATATTTATACAAAATCAGAAATAGTTGGGAGAGATTTTGGCAAAACTAAATGCATAGGCAAATTACTTTTTCCAGCTTGTTCAAAATCTCCAGTCCGCCTTCGTCTCCCATATTTATTATTGAGCTCCACAACACTTGGCAACAAACAATTATTATAAACAATTTATTGCAATTGCCACATTCAATGTTATTTGTTTATAGTGCATTTGTCATCAGCTGGAGTTTTTAGGTTATTACAACGAAAAACACCTTTATCCGACGAAGTGGCAGTGGCACGTAGCTATGGTAATGAGTTAATTGGTAATGGGCAATTTTTGTCAGTAAGGACAGTAATATGATGTTTAAATATGAGCCCGCTTTATTAATTTTATCTTCAATAAGGATTTATGGTTTTGTTATCGGTTAGCAATCTCTTATCAGTAATCATTTCACGGAATATTAATTAACTCATATCTATCAGCGTCTGTGGTGCATGTGAAGTGCGATTTCCAGTGATTGATTTAAAAAATCTTTAATTTTTGCATTATTCTAGTGATTAATCGCTTTTGGTTTTAACATCTGGGATCTTTTGCATAAAAGACTATAAAGATTTGTGTGCACGGCACTGCCCACTGGTGAGTGCAAGTCAGCTGTTTGGGTCGCGAACAATACCTTGACAGTGACACTAGTGCGGAAAGTTTGAGTTTTCTTCTGCACTTACGATCCATATGTTTTCATTATTTTAATACCATTTTAAGGAAATTCAACCGACTAACGGTAGTGGTGAAACATGGGAGTAAGTACACTCATCAATCAGTAATCGAAAACAGTGCACCCGATAAAAATAGCGCTGCGCTTTGCACCAGAACGATAACGTCACCATTCATTCATCAGGTGATTGTCTAGCACATGCGTGTATAGAATAGCGCCAACATGGAACGAATTTCAAATTCCCTTCATTCGGCCGGTCGTCGCGTGTGTGAAAAGACCCAGCAAATATGCCGTCAGAAAAACTAGAGAAAAGTTCGAACTTTGTGCTGAAAAAATTGAACATCATGGAACAGAATCATTCCCAGGCCGAATTGGTGCGCGAAAGTGAGGACAATAGTGAACATGAACGATCTTGGAGGGACGTTAAATTGAATGGATTTCAGTCAGCGTGTTGTGTTATGTAAATTTAATTAATTATATGGATAGATTCACCGTGGCAGGTAAGACATGCACAGACTAACTATTTCATATAGTAGCCTTAGTCATCAGCACCCACTGACGGTTTATTTCCTCATACCGCTAATAATTCAATGAAAAAAGTGATTTCCGAACCGCAAGTTTCCAGCATTTATAATAACTGCAACTAATCGTGCCTAAAAAACACGTATTGTTCACTTTATTGACCTTTACTTATGCAGTTTACAATTTTAGTAGGGATTGCAATTATTATATAAACGCACTTTTCATGCATTGAACATTTCCAAATAAGCAGAAGAGATCAGGTCTGTGTTCACTGAAAAAACTGAGCACATAAATCAAATCAAACTAAAGTTAAAGCAAGTAAAACCGAAATCCATAGTAATGATTCTATGGGTTGGATTGGATGTTCACGAGCCCTCATTGGTCTACCTGGATTTATTAGGCAGCCAGTAGCGGCTCGTTATTTAATCGAAGACACTTTCTTCTTTATTCGCGAGTTCAAAAGTCCAAATGCCCACTGGCGACTAAATTATAACTCCTTTAACTAGGAAAATTTATAATTATTTTGCTTAATTTTTTTAAGCTTTGCAGGTCTGTTATTTTCTAAAAATGTTTCGAACTCCTTTTATTTCCCTTTTGTTAATTGCCTCCTTTTATTTCCTCTAAAAAACCTATGGGATGTTTTCTAAGAACCTTTTCCTTCGCGTCTTAGTAAGGAAAAATTGCCACAATTTTTAAATATTTCTCAGTAGCTTTGCCATTCATTCAAAACAAAACTGTCGTTAAATTTGAAGCTTCCTAAAATATTACACATATTTTTTACTGCGCTTTATTAAAATCAATCCACAATTCGGTAACATTGTCTGTTATGGTAAAATTTTTAAAAAAGTGCTTTCAGTGCTGGTACATCGAAAATATATTGTTTTAGCATAAGAATATATTTTAGAAAAAAAATGTTTAAGTCATGCAATAGAGGGTTAAAGTAAGTCCTATTCATTAAGGAATGCAACTCAAATTAATATGTCTTTTGCCGGGAACTTTTGCTCGTTGTGTTTGCCCAAAAAATTCGCTTCAGCTCGTTCTGTTCCTTTCAGCTAAAATATGCGTATTTTGCCAGCTTTGTAACTGAATCAGCAACATTTGGGTGAACAGTTGCCTCACAAACTCCTTTATTGTACAGTGTTATTCACGCTATACGGCACGGAAGTTTGCGGGTAAACCGTTTGATTTTTACAAAGGATTATTTGATGAATCCACAGACGCACACCGGCGCACATTTAAAAATATTTTTGTAATGTACAAGGTGTCCCAAAAGCCTTAAAAGTATCAAAGTTGTGTTTTTGTAAATGAAATACCCTATATATTATTGCATTTTGAGATTCTCTGAGCAAAATAAGTGTTTGTTTTAATAAGGTTTAGTAGTAGTAGTAAACATCTTTATTTCTAAAAAAGGCTATCGACCTATCGGTCTTTAATAAGGTTTATAATACCTAAATCTTACGGTTTTTTAAATAATCCGAATTTTATCAAAATTAATATAATTTTCATGTGTCAAATACTTTAGAGTTATTTAAGTTATGCAAGCGTAATTTGTAGTGAAGTGTAACAAGAAGTCATATTTTATATCCCAATGATAATAAACTTACAATGTTATACAGGGTGTCCACAAATTTAAACTAATCAAAATAAGAAATTTAAGTGGCTATAACTTGATTAATTTAAATACAACCCCATATTTTTTAACTTACCAGGAAATGCAATTTTTAATTACCTATCGAATGGTATTAGGATGATAATAGCTAAGTTTTTGCGTTTTAACAAAATACGCCAAATAATCCTTCTGTGCACCAGTTGGTGTTTTTTTAATTAAAAGCTCTAAATCACATATCAACAATAACATAAAGAAAGGCAAATTATTTATTACAAATGTTCGAAATGTTGACCGTTCATTTCCAGACACTTGTAACTCTTCTTTTTCAAAACCACTGCTAACTCTGGACAACATTTGCGGAGTTACAGTTTTAAAAGCGTCTCTTATGCGTATTTTCAAATCGTGTGAAGTTCTCGGAAGCGTATGTTTGACAATTCCTTTTATGTACTCCCACAAAAAAGATCTATTGGAGTTAAGTCTGGAGATCTGGGGGGCCAATTTTGAAATCCATTTCTGCCAATCCCCTGTTTTGAAAATTGGCTATTAAAAATTGCCGAACCTCGCAGTGATCATGAGGCGGAGCTGCATCCAATTGGAACCACATGTTGGTTCTAATATTTAAAGGGACTTCTTAATAATACTGAAAGATGGCGCTTATTAGAAACTGGAGAAACATCAAACCATTGATGCCCTTCAAAAAAATAGGGTCCAAATAAATATGGGCCCAGTATTCCACCCCACATTAACTGAGCACATATTTTGATTTTTCATGACCCTGTATTCGTGCGGATTCGTATCAGAATAAATGAAAGTTGTGTCTATTCACGAGACCATTCTTTTAAAAAGTACATTCATCATTAAATAACACATTATCGAAAAACTTTTCATTTTCTGCCATTTTATCTAACAGCCACATGCAAAACTCAGTTCGTTTTCCAAATAATTTCCATAAAGTTCTTGGCAAAGCTGAATTTTATAAGAATAAAAGTTGTACTTTTTAATAATTCTGGAAATATTGATTGTCTAATTTTAGTACTTTGGATATTAGAATTTGACTAATATTGGGATTTTCGATAACTGAACCAATTACCGTGAAAACGTTTTCTGCATCTTCAGTGACAGATTTCCTTGTAATGGGTTTTTTATAATTGACACTCCCACTTTCCTCAAACTGGTGGAATAAGCGCTCAAAAAC
Organism: Dendroctonus valens; assembly: GCA_024550625.1. Lineage (NCBI taxonomy): Eukaryota > Metazoa > Arthropoda > Insecta > Coleoptera > Curculionidae > Dendroctonus > Dendroctonus valens. The sequence continues at coordinate 24,643 of JAJTJO010000731.1, read as the reverse complement.
GGCTGGCTTATGATGATTTCTTTCAGGAAACTCTTGAGCATAAACTCTAGAGGCCAATAAACAATTTTTATGACATTCTCCAAGGGTGAAAATCACGTCAATACGCTCTTCTTTTGGATAATTCTTCATTTTCACTAAGCAGCACAAATAAAATAAATGATTTAACACATGTGTAAATGCCATAGGCAACTTAGATACATTGGAAACTTAAATTAAACCACCAAATGCTGCACAGAACGATTATTTGGCGTATTTTATAAAAAGGCAAAAACTTAGCTATTAACAGCCTAATACCATTCGATAGGTAATTAAAAGCTGCATTTCCTGGTAAGTTAAAAAATATGGGGTTGTATTTAAACTAATCAAGTTATAGCCACTTAAAGTTCTTATTTGATTAGTTTAAATTTGTGGACACCCTGTATAACATGGTAAGTTCTTCATCATGGGATATAAAATATTATATTTTGTTTCACTTCACTATAAATCACGCTCACATAACTTAAATACTTCTAAAGTATTTGACACGTGAAAATTAGATTAGATTTTGATTAAATTTGTATTAGTTAAAAATCCTTAGATTTAGGTATTATAAACCTTATTAAAACACACTTATTTTGCTCAGAGCATCCAAAAATTCTATTATAAACAGGGTATTCCATTTAAAAAAACACAACTTTGATACTTTTCGGGCTTTTGGGACACCCTGTACATTACAAAAATATTTTTAAAATGTGCGCCCGGTAGGCGTCTGCCAATTCATGAAATAATACTTTGTAAAATCAAACGGTTTACCCGCAAACTTCCCTGCGGTATAGCGTAAACAACCCTGTATATTCTGATGAGTAAAACTTACTCAATTTTGGTGCGTAAGTAGTTTCCTTAAATCTCTAGTCATCCGTGATAATAATTGCCTGAAGCACATGCTTGTATCAAATAACTCGAATATTTCAATGTCAACTGTTGAAATCCCGATTATCTTGTTAAATACAATGCCTATTATCTAAATCGAGATTTAACCCGTCTCTAAGTCCAGTCATTGATCAGAATGGGATAAATGCTGGCATTCAACTTAAGCCTGCCTAAATGACTGCATTTAAAGGCCGTAATTGCATTAGTCCAACACATCAGATAAGGATTTTGCATTGCAAATTTGTAATTGGCTAAAGACAGCTTAGCTGAGTGGTTGCATTCTTATGAAGTCTTCAAAATGCAATTCTCAATGAGCGCGGTCATAATTGGCTTCAATCTGTTTTCAGGAAAACGGTTTTGAGCGGAACGTAAACGTGAAAATAAACCGTTGAGGCAACGTAAACAGTCACATTTTATTGGGATATTTGTTAAGTTAATGTGATTCTAAACATTCCATTGCACCACAATGTGCATAATGCGATATCAGGGCTTATCTGGAAACGTGTATTTTTAATGGGTTGAACACGAGTTTGGGAATAGGAATCTATTTTAATCGCTTGTAGACGAATCTGCAATGACCCTGCCATAATTACTAGAATGGAGAGACCTAGACATTTGGTATTGAGAGTATTTATAGGCCTCAAATCATTCATCGCGATGTTCTTTTTTAGCTTCTTTTTGTCTTTGGCACTCGTCATTATCGGAAGATTTTCATTAAGCAACAGTGTGTTTATTATTTCCTATAGTACTTGAGTGTTGTTTTAGCCAACCGGTGGGTTTCGCGGACAAATTAAATGTTTTTTTTCTCAACTTGCGTAATATGGAAAATGCTGTTAAGTAATGGGGGGTTCCGTATATGTAAGCAGTAGAGTTATCAAAAACATTCAATGCTCAAAATACTTCTTTATTTCATAATTAATCAGTCAAAAAATTAAATGTTTTATATGGAAAATAGTTAAGCAGAAACACCTATCGATTACCAAAAGTGGCAAATAACTGATACTTAAAACTGGTTGTTTTGCTTTAACTTATCTTTTTCTTATCTTTATTAAATATTACCCAGTTAATAGCGAAGAAAAGGTGTATCTGCGGTTATCAAATTCATCAAATTTTCAAATGGCAAACTTGCAATGAATCTGAATGAAATCTGATCTCATATTGCTGATCATGTTCAAAGAACGCCACTGCTAAACCCGTTCATCCTTTTCACACCAGGACACCACGTTAATTTTGGGGTAATATATTCATGAAGGCGTCCCGCGTGCTTTTTAATAAGAGTGTTCATGTGTGTGTAAAGAGATTATGTAGAGCCCATTATGTGAGCGATCGTTTATTACGTAGAGTTTAATACCAACATCCATATGGTTGGAATTTAACGTCCTGCCCTTATGGATGACTTAATGGGTGGACACATTGCATGAATAATCTGAATTAAGTGCTGGGAAACATCCATGAATATCGCAGGCCTCAATAGGCTTTGATATGAAAGTTGTGGATTATGCAACTGGTATTTCATATTGCAAAGCTTCAAGTTTGCCATATCGGGATCCAATTGTCTTTTTCCGTAGGATGCAATTTGAAACGGTTTGTTTGCCGTTATTTCTTCCTAATTCAATTCCGTCCTTCACCAGATAAGATAGGAAACACGTTTCCTACTGACATAGTTGCAAATCGTGTATCTAATCTTATCTGGATTGGGCTTAAAGTAGGTGTTACTCATGTAAACTTATGGCGTGATTGCTTCGTAACCGCATTACCACTGATCTGGTCCATTGCAGGAAAATTTGAGTCTTAATTAGCCAGAATGATTAATTGCTTGTTTATCATTGAAATTCGGAATTGTTAATTCCATGCAAGTTATTGAAATAATCATTATAGAGCATATCGCTGTAGAAAACAAAATAAATTGAATGTTTATTTCCCACTCGAGATATCAGAGCATGTAACGGCGATGTTTGCTGCTTTTGTAGATAAAATTTTGGAAAATTGGTTGTTTTTTGTTGTTTACACACAAACGCCTTTAATTAGCTATTGTAAATTGCAAATTTATTATTTGTTTATGTAATATAGACATTGGATTGTGTCTATCACCTTCACACTGAATTTGTTAATATTGAATCATCAGGAAGTTATCGTCGGTTAAAGGTCGTGACTGCTCAAAAATGCTAGAAATTCTCAAAAATGCTGCTAGAAATGGGCTAAAAATGTCGATTATTACGGAGCTGAAGCTTCAGATGTGATTTTCAATGACCTCTTTGCATTCCCCACTTCCTTCTGATGAAAATGATGTAAAATTCGAAGTATTTTGAGCGACTTGATCGTTTTTGAAAAAATCGACTTCCTCTCTTTAAAATTTTTGATGAAAAATCAAAATTTCACATTCGTGTTTTTTGAGCTCAATGAACTGTTTCCGACCTAAGAAGCTCGCTAATCCTCATATATAAAGTGTTGGAGCCTATAATAACAAGCTCCTGACGTTTTTCCAATAAGCTCTTTGCATTCCTCGCTTCCTTCTGATGAAAATGATGTAGAATTCGAGTATTTTGAGCAATTTGATATTTTTCAACATCGACCTCCCCTTTATGAAATTTTCGGAAAAAACAATTTTTTCATCCGTGTTTTTTGAGCTCAGTGGAAAGTTTTCGACTTAATGGGCATTTTAATATAGACACAATGTCGTTCTAAAGCCGCATAAAATGGGTCAACATTTCTCAACTCGTTTTTCCCTTAGCTCGTTTCATTCCTCGCTTCCTTGTCAAAATGGTAGCTAAATTTCGATCTGTTTTTCTCTAATAATTTTTGCCATTAGTTTACATTGAATAACAACATATTGATTAATTGTTATTGATTGGCAAGCTATTTTGAAACCGCATATATTTTTAATCAATCCGTATGTGAACCCCATTAACGACACTAATCTATCACAGATAAACATTGTTTTCCAAACATAAATGTCGACGATTTTTGCCAGTTAAATATTACTTGCCAAGTGCAACAGAAAGTTAAAAATAAATGTGAAACATCTATTAATATAAGTGCATTTAATATCAAAAGATTAATGAAACTTGTTATAAGCCAATCGCAAAGAATTGGTGTTGTTTTTAGTCACTGAATTTGTGGGGAAAAGCTTCAAATCTTCAAGGTTTTACTCGAAATTAATTGGAAAGAATCCAATTTTCTTCTAATCACAAATCTGGGCTTATTTAGAAATTGCCTTTCTTTCTAGCTTTATTTCGTAAATTTGCCTTCCAGTTTCAATTTGGGACACTTCCCAGTTTTGAGCTTTTTAAACACTTTTTCAATTTCATCAAAGATCAATGTTGGTTTTCTATGTGTTTGTCATCATCCCACACATATTTTCTCAGACTGTTTTTATGGGCACATTTTGCAAAAAAATCATCTCGTTGAAAAGTTCGTAGTATTACAGGTGGCTGCGTTCTCAACACCACTATTAACTTGTCTTTAAGTTGTGCATTACAGATGTGTATCTACCATCTACGACCTAAACATTAATGAAGATTGCTTCCGCATTTCCCTTTCATTTCGACTTTCTGTAGGAAATATTTCACCACACGAAATTATCGCTTACCAATTACGCAAAGGAAGCAATAAAACGCATAATGTACAAGCAATAATGTCGCCAACAGTGCCATAAGAAAAAACACGTGTGAGAAACGATAAACAGTCAACTATTTATCAATGAGTTTGTTGTTTGAAGTTTCCACTGATGATGACGATGATGATGATGATGATGATGGTTGCAATGTGCAGCTGATACCATCATTATGCAAGATGCTGATGTTTTTGCTGAGTTACCTAATGTTAAATTGGACAAATTTCGTTAAGTTTTTGGTTGTTTGACGGATTTTAGATGAACATCCTTGATGTTTTCTGGTTAATTACTACATTTCCTCGTTCAATAACAACGCCCATTACCAGTTGAAGCGAGTGCAATTATGTTTGGGAGTTTCAATGGACTGAGAAATTTAAATTCAATTGTTTATTATTCATCTCTCTGCCTGCCTTGCACATCCATATAAAACCGAACAACTGAAGATCAATTGTGGAAAGTTTGCAACGCAATATTTTAATTAATTCAAGTCGCAGTCGGCCGTGCGGTTGTTGTCTCTTAATTGTTGCTAAATACGCTCTTTTCCAACAAACAAGCATCATCTACCTAGAGAATTTCGGGGATGATTATTAATTGTTGTTTATTGTGCAAACTGACTGCACTGACATGGTTTGTATCACGATATTTCATATTCTTATAGACGTTTTAGTCGGTAAACACGCCGGAGAAATTAATGGCAACCCGTCAGTTGTCTTCAGAGGTGCTTTTCATCCTTGTTGATGGCTTGTCTCCCACATTTTTAGTCTTATTTTTTTGTGAAGAACCGCCCATTCAAGCTCCAAGTGAAACGGATTTATCCAAGTCATGAAGTCATTTAGATTCTCGATTACCACGTTCGCCCGGCCATTATTATTGTTTGCTTGGGCAGGCTTTCAAAGTCGTTTTCTCTCGTTCTTCACGGAAACAAAAATGCGGTTTTATGACGGTGCAACAGTAACGTACGTTTGAAGACCGATTAACTGGCACAGTATAATTTTTAATGTATGCACATGCATACCAATGTATTTTTGCATGTATTTAACTTTCCTAAATATTGACTTGGAAAGCCAATATTTAGTGAAATAATTACGCAAGTCGATGTTTTCCTACAACATAGAATAGAGACACTGAAGACCGATTATGACCCATTTTCAGATCAAAAAATTCATATACAAACAGCAATGTGAAACTAAGCTCCCTTCAGAATTTATGGTGATGCTAAACATAAAACCATTGAGATAATGCTTTGTTCATATGATCGTTAGGCAACTCGGTAAATTCGAGAATATTGGGTTAACAATTGCACATCAGGTGGTTAAATATTTGATAGCATGTTATTAACGTAGTTTTATTTAGCATTTATCTGTCTGTTAATATCCAAGGTTATTTTTCATATTATTAGTGCATTTTTATTTGCCTTTTTTTACTCTTAGTTGTTCTTCATGAGTTATTCCCCAAAATCTTTCTGCCCATTACCGATAGCATATTAAGCAAACAACATTATCCAGGACCGTTTACACTTAATGGAACTTTCCCGATATATTGACTTGATGTAGGGCTTCTTCGTTCCCGGTTTTCCAAGTTTCCATTCTCAAATTTCCCCATCTTTTCATATACCCTCGTCAGTAATGACACTTTTATATGCAGGGACGAGTAGCCAAACATGCCACAAAGTGAGAATCCTTGTTGTCCTCGACTGACAAAAAGGTCTCAGGAGACCAGGTAGGCCAGAAGAGCGCTTATGGAAAACTCTTGTACAATGGAAAAGTTTTTCCATAAATTCAACGGCGGTTTATGTAAGCGGTGGCGTTTTGATTTACAGATTTGGGATCCTGCTGATTTCTAGCCTGCCAAGTTTGACGAGTTATCCGATAGTCTGATGAGTTATGAGCTGTAACTTTACTTGAATAAATTCATTTTTACTTTTTTGTTTTTTTCTGTACATTTGTCTGGCCTTTAGTTGCTTATATTGATTTATCCTCCTCCTTCAATATGATGTTTCGCAATTTTAACGCAATTGGCACAATGCAAGTTGAACTTGCAATCCTCAGTTTTGCATACAATAGCATGTGTTTTGTGGGATTAAGTTTTCCTAATAAATCCTTTTTCCCCGTCGTCAAATGCCCAGTTTAGCCCCTTGTTTGGGTGTGGATTCCAGAGCTCAGCTTCTTTGTTCTAATTCGGCAAAAAAAGCTAATCCAAAGTGGGAAAGGGGAGAGTATTAAGCTGTGTTTAAAACTGGGCAAAGATCTAAACTTGGTTGCAAAATCTAAGGTAGGAATTCATTTATGTTGTTACAGAATATATTTTTTTGCATTTGACTCGTCCTCATTCTGTTGACTTTGTTTTGCATGAATTTGGTTCGTGTTAGCGTCTAAAATTGGTTAATCCAAAAACGTGAAATAATGCATTCAACAATGTTAAGAAGAGCGGGAGAAAAGCCATGTTTAAAGCTGCTATTTGATCAGTTAAATTAAGCAGTAAATTAACGAGTAATTAAAGTTGGAAATTTGATTTTGGCTCTGATGCATCGCTCTGTTACCACTGTGCAGCATCCGATTATGTTCTGTTTGTTTTCCATGAGGTCATCCCTTCAGAAGTGAATTATATTTCGGCAGATGGTCGGTTGTATTATTCGTATTGTTGAATCGCGTGCCATCCATTTATCATCCCCTTTTTTAAACATCGTCATAAACAGTAAACGTGGGGTGTCTTAACTTTCTGATAGAATGAACACGCGATTCAGATGATCTAGAATATCATTGGAGTGATTTTATATGTAGAATTTATGCTAACAAGACATGTGGATGAGCTTTATAATATTTATAAGCGCGAGCATTCTTATCGCTGATACAGGGAGTTTGGGTACAATTTTGTGCAGTTCCTAATCCACAATTTCTGAAGTTTTCACTTAAATTACATTTTTTCGATTCAGACCCGAAAATTCAAATTGAAGAATGATCGTTAAGGAATAAAAAGAAAAAATTGAAACAAATAAAAAACGCGTAAAAAGGTAATTTGGTAAATGCGTACTTGATTTTTGTAAAATTTTGAAAAACTGATTGATTGATCCTCTCGATCCTGAACTCAAGCTGGCAAAATCAACCGCACTAAGACTCTTTCTCTAAACTTTCTAACTGCTGAAGCACAGGAATCAAGTTGAAACTATGGCACGATATTGGATGATTCTGAAAACTCGTCTAGAAATTTTCAAATATTTTTTTTGGAAATTTAGGAACTTAAACGGAAGGCAATCTGGTATTCATTTAGAATGTTTTAAAAATATTCAAAAGTATTGAGAATATGGGGTCCAGTTCGTGGTTTCCTTTAAAGAAAAACTTGCAAGAGATTATTGAAAGTCTCGATAGCGGTTCTAGAAGCCACAAACAATCGAGCTAATTTGCTTTTAATTTAATTAATTTTTTGATTGATTTTGAAGGATGGAAATTTTTGTTGAGTGGATTTGAGCCTGGAAGCAGACCTAAGTATAATAGATCAATTCGAACTTATCGAGTCGGAGCTGCTATAAATTATTACTCGATATAATCGAAAGAGGAAAGGAAAAAAAGATATAAATAAAAAAAAAATTGTATTTCAACCAAAGCACCGATATTTTCAATAAATCTTTCAAAATTGAGGATTCACAAAAAGTCCAGGAGGACTACCCTAGTGATCGTTTAAAATATGAAACATATTGAGCGATAAAATGAGGCTAACAAGTTCTTTTCACTTTCGTTTGTAATAATTTTGTTTTTTCAATCAGATTTTTAAGAATTTTGATGATGGGCGTTCCCAGATAAAAACCCCACTTTAACCAATTTAAGCACTACCTACCTACACGATCTCGATACCTGCAGGTATTTCTAAGTCTTTTTGCCTTTTTCCATTCTAGGAATCGCACGATTCTCTAATAGGATGCCTGTATTCCGGTAAATGCGACTGTCGGTAAACTTATTTCCCCATGGAAATCACTTGAGCTAAAGCGAGCTGGAAAGTTGCAATGTTGTGGTGCATTTAAAGTTGTTCCCGTGATTAATTTATGGGGCAAGTGGTGGATTTACCGGTTTAAAAAAAGTAGGCAGCTTAATTCGAATTCTTAATGCTAAACTTTTGGTATTTGTTCACGGAATAATGACTGCTATTGAAACATTTATGCGATTAATAAGCAGACTTGATTGAATTCACGCGACTAACAACGTTTTGGATGCGTGCCATTGGCTTGAATACCTCAGGTGACATTAGGTGGACCATGTAGAAAAACCGTTCGATATTGTAGTTTAGCAACTGCCGGATATAAACAGGACTTTTAAATGTTGGCGTTACCACATCCAATTTCAGGTTTATTTTAATACACCCTGTCCTTTAAATACCCCCAGAAAGAAATCGAATGGTGTAAGATCCGGTGATTGTGGTGGACATCTGAATTTTAGGATTAGGAAAATGTTGGTTCAAACAACTTTCTTTGGAAAAAATCGTTCTTATAAAAAGGGTTTTATGCTCGACATTTGAATAAGCCCGCATAAGATCAATCAATCCCATCTTTTGTAATCGGAGCTTCTAAACTTGAACTCGGCTATGTAAAGTGCTCAACCATAATCGATGTTTAAATTATTCGTTCCCGCTGGTCTAAACACCGATTTATTCTATTTGATTCAAAGTAAACGCGAGCTAATGGGGTTGGAGCGTAAACGTGAATAATCGAAAATACGTTAGGAATTCGGCCTGAAAACACTGCGACATGAGAAACCACTTAAAAGAAGCCCCCGAAACTATTTTTATCTGGAAATTATGGCCCCTTCTTATTTCGATTTATCTTATCTGTTACTGTTAATTTCGGGGGAATGTCTGTGCTTCGTTTGAACGCAAATGGATTGACCCGTGGAGAATTGTATTTTAGGCACAGACGACAGTCAATGGCATTAGAAATAATAAAAGTAGAAATAAATTGTATATGAATGAAAACAGAAGAACAACAAAACCATTCAACGACCAAAAAAGAAGAATTGGCAATTTGCTTCCAACTGTTAGAAACTGATGAGTTTTTCTGTCTAGAAGGAATTCCTTGCTACGACGGTCTAAAAGCTGGAAAAACTCACCAGTTTCAGCAAGCAAGTCAAAACTGCGATATTTTGGGTTTGCCACTTCAACCATTTGCCGGAAGTTCTGGGAAGCTTGAAATCCTATGAAAGCTAATTTCAATTTTTTTAATAACTTTAGTTCCAACTGATTTACAATTGTTGTTTACTTTCGTTTCATTGTCCAGCCAATTAGGATTCATTTACACCAGTTTGTTGTTGAGTATTCACAATGCACCAAGTAATATTCTTCATTGCAACGTCTATTGTACCGGGAATGTAAATAATGTTCTTTTATCGGTCAGGATGTTCAGATGGGAAATGCACGATCTTTGGGTGTACATTCGAGAGATGTTATGCGAGAATGACTATGAAATTCCATTAAGATGCCTATCTTCAATGTACCGGCCGAACCGGACGGCCCCTTAATGTATCCTAAATTATTTATTAGCGGATAACAAAAAGCGCGTCTGTGATGACGTTGTGTTTAATTATGCAGCTCAGAGAATGTAATTTTTTATTTTTTATTACGCTTCTAGACGGTAATCTGTGTTTTATCAATACACGTTTCCCTAGTCCCACTTGCATCTATTTAAGTCACTTTTTATATGTTTAAGAAGGGCTCAAATCCAAGTTTGCAATGTTGAACTGAAGACATATTCCTTGTTGTGTTAAACTCTTCGAGCATTATCAAGCTATAAATATAAATAAATGTTTAGAAAAACCATGACTATTTGGAGTATTTTAGGCGAAATGTAGGGTCAAGTGAAGTAGATTGAAATTCAATAACAGTCAACAATGAATTACTATTCACGGTCCTTCCCATTAACCAAGGTTATTTAAATTGCCCTAATTGCACTCGATTGCAGTAATTAGTTTACGAAAAATCGACCTCTCAATGACGGAACATTTAAAATTATTTGCTGTTTAATCGAGTACTGTTTATAGCAAATGGTTTCGATATTGCAAGTTCAAGTGCGGCTTTTTTAGAAACGGGACAGATATTTTTCAACAATTGACTTCGACGATTTTAAAATTATTTAAATTAGAACTTTAGACGACTAGAGACTGTCTGATTATGTTTAAATAGCTCAAACTTTGCAAAAATCAAAATAGCAAACCCATAAAAAACATGCTTATTGTTACAAAAATTAATTAAAGTAGTAATTAAAATAATAATCCATTACTAATGAACTGCGGAGAAATTCTTCAACTTTCTCATCGGCTGTTCGTTTCGTAAGTTCACAACCACTTTTGCAAATATTTTGCAAAGTTGAATTGGGAATCAGCAATAAATTTGGGTCCTTTCGTTTTAAAATGTTATTCAAAATTCCCAATATTTTGAAATGAACTAAATCGGCTTGTGTAGAGGAAACAGCATGAAAAATGGGCAAAAACCGCAATATTAACATGAATAATTAAACTAAATGGAAATGAAAGTTATTTTAGTCCTCTGGCAGCTTGCTTAATGATATCAAACCGTATAAAACGTCTTCTTAACAGTTCCCCAATTTATAGAAGGCAATATTTCCAGGTTATAATATGTGCGATTTTGTTGATGTTTGTACCCAAATTTTCCAAATAAATCTACTGCATGCGAAAAAGCGAATTTGGTACCTGCTTCAATCCATCTCAGTCCAATCGTTCTTATTTTAGTTATAATATCTCTTCTCAAAACCGTCGTGTTTTACTATGCAATAAATGCAAAGCCGACAGCCATTATTTCAGACGCTCGGCTCGTGCCAAAGGCTCTATTTCCGGATGTACTAAATGGAGACACCAGATGATATAACGTTGAAAAAAAAACTCCTGGAAACATTAAATCAGTATATTACATAGGGCGCAAGTTTGCCTTAAATACTTTCTTACTTAATACTCTTACTAAGATAATTGATACGCACTTGGGCGCTTTGAAATTCCAACATTTTTTCCCGTACATTTATAAATGTTGGTGTTACGAAATGGGCTCGAATTTCCTAACTGTAAAAGCGCACATTTGAAGCCAAATAAAACGGTATCTGGCCGAAGTGTTAATTTCTGAATTGGAAGTCACAGACAGGTTTATCTTTTCTTAAAGCAGGTTCTGATTGTAAGAGTAACAATCCATGTACTTTAGAGGTCTTCATTTCCTTCAAGTAATTAATTCATAATCATACGTGTAATTTATTTGGCAAAAAATCAATGAGGTTCTTCACCTGTTTGAGGTAGTTATTATTCAACAGCTTCTTCATTTGTTGGTCAAATAAACAACAACCATTTTTCGGTCTTATGCATATTTGCGCGAAAAAACGTTTCATGAATATTCCAAAAAAAAATTGGTTACTTGTTCTCCATCAACATGGGTAATGGTAATGGGGTTATCAATTTTACCACCCAACCCATTATGTTTGCGGCCTATGTGAGCTAAGACATGGATGGTACTGCCCATAATTACGTTATCGGTACCATTAAAGTGTCGTGTTGGATCGCCTATCAATTTGTGTGACAGTCTTTAGCAATAGGAACATACTTATTCAGCGAGGTCAATACAAATTGCCACCTAAACTGGAAATGCATTTTTAATGCGAATTAAATTTATTACGACGGTAGTATTAGAACTGCATGTTCTGTTATGGTTTTGACACGTTGGATTGATGGAGAACATTCACACATTATTAATAATGAATAGTGATGAAGAAATCCTGGGATTGTTGCTCATAAGTTTCGCTCATAAGTCGAATTTCTTAAAAAAATTAAAACTTCCATAAAATCCATTTTTGCCTATTTGCTGTTAATTAATAAAAATAATTGTCCATTTTCTCATCTTATCCAAGGTTTATTGAGCAGTGAATTTACCATCCTATTAAAATTTAAGTGGTTAACGGGTTTGTTAGTTCCCAAGAGGGATAATTGCTAACAATTCAAAAAGTCTGAGAAACCTACACATAGCACAGCCTCATCGCTCATGATCGTGAGGATTGGAACCTCCGATAAGTTACTTGTAAGAGCAGCCACAAAAATTGTTCCTCGAGTAAATACAAGCGCTTAATGAGGTTCTTGATAGCGTAATTATGGGCGTTTCATCTGTTCGTTCAAGGGGGGAAAATTAATTTTATGTACACGCCAGCACTTCAGGATGGAGGGCTTGAGACAGGCATAAAATCGGAGAAAACATTTTCTTTCCTCAACTAGCAAGTTCAGTTAATTTAATTATCTTCGAATGGCATTATGCCGAAGAAAGAAACATTTGGAGGAATTGCTGTGAACGTTGTTCAAGATTTTTTGTGCCCGAAAATAACTCCGCAGGGCGTTATTTATATTTTTTTGGTATAATCAGGCCGAAATTATGCGGCACTTTGAGGTTGCGCATGCAATTAAATTTCAAAACCGCGGATGCTTCTAAAATATGGCTGAAATAAAGGTAATCTTAGGCCGCGATACTGGGAAATGAGGCTCCAAAGTGGTGTTTTAAATTAAGCCTCGAAGCACAGACGGTGGGTAAGAAACAACAGTGTAAGATCATATACATAATTTATTTAATGTGGCTGGATTAAAGTTAAGAGTGATCGTGCGATATTAGCAATTTATGCGGAAATGTTTTTTCTGTTCTGTGGGAAATTTTGACTAGTTGAGTGCATTACCGGGCCAATAATGCATGCAATATGAGAGACCTTCTTTCCTCAGATCTGCCTCTTTTCAACACAAAGTGAGGACATAAAATCATCAATAAAATTCTAACTGAAACGGAGTTACGTTTTTTAAGAAATTATTCGACAAAATAATTGAAAAGTAGCAATACGCACTTGAATTAAACTGCATTTTTTGAATACAGTGAAAGTCGCATTAGTAAGGATTATGCAAAAAATATAAATATACACAAGTCGTTATGTAAAAATGCGTTTTCTATTCACGTTGGTTTAACCAACCGGAAAACACTTTAACTATTGGGTTTTTACAGAAAATTTGGATTTCACCAACCGAACATCGACAATCTACAAAATGTCTTGGCTTTAAATTTTTAAGTTAACACTTGGAAGTGAAAAATACATTGATTTCCTGTCTGAACGTTTCTTGCATCTTTCCCTTTGAGCATTTGCATTTCCCCTTAGAGCATATTATTAACAAGCAAATAGTGAAGAGAAAAAGTGTGTTTTTGACATCACTCGACCTGCCACACGATCAATGTAACCCTCCCTAATAAAGCCCTTTCTCTGAAAGCAATTTAATTAAAACGTAAACTGGTTGGACACTCCAAATTGATATGTCACATGCAGGCAAAGCGTATTTTGTTGAAAACCAGTGCAATTACTGTTGAAGATAAACATACTGAAGAAGAAGGAAGTTCGGAAGTTAACACAAACGAAAGGAACTCAATCGAAACTCTTCGTCAAGTTTCATTAAAATGACCAAAAAATCTTGAGTCTTTTCCAAGTTCAATGCAAAACTACATGTAAATTACTACTGACTTTGGGCATTAATCTTCATCTATCATGCAAATATTAATCTGTTTACATTTTCTTCAGCACATATATTTCAATGGCACAGATTGGCAAGCCATCTGGGTAAATCCCGACCAGAAGACACACCTTTCAACAGTTTAACTTAAGTACTGTGTGCGTAAACTAAATCAGGCTTTATTTTGCGTTGTTTTTACAATATTATGGGCTTGATGTTTGAGTATAATGTTCGCTGGTAATTGGATGATGATTTGCTGTTTACCTCTTCGGGCGTTTTAAATGTATCATTGAAAGCAAAAGTGGATTTCAGTCACGGTTTTCAATATGTGTTTGCAAACACGATTTGATTCGTTGATATATGGAAGTGAATTCTTAAATAAACTTTGGAAATTGCCCGTTCAATACAGCCTTGTGTTAATTTTAGATCTGTGAAAATGCAAGAAAACAATATCTACCCATGTGTAAAAAGGGTCAAAATCCATATTCAAGATTTCAGCCCTCGTCGTATAATTATTAGATGCTTTCAACGAGCCCCATATTGTCTGTTCCCGGACAAACTTTTATCCGCCTGGATCGGCCCAACCAATTCCCTAAGTTGTTTTAGCCTGATGTTTATTTAGCAGAGGGAAATGTATTCGGGGAATGCAAAAAGGTGCGCCTGCAACGAAAAAAACTTCGAAAAATTACAGAAATTGGAGAAACTTGTTTGCAAATTTAAAAAATTGAAGCAGTAGATTTAGGACAAGTTAACCTGCTCTTGATCACCCAGACAAAAAAGTTTCTAAAGTGAATTTCCTTGAACACATTTTGCATTTATATAAACTGGTATATTTTAAAGCGCCTTTCTTGCACTTTTAACAACAAAAATTGTTGCACATCTGCATTTTATTGACTCCACTCCTCCTATTTGTTATTAAGTAACCAACACGTAGACGACCGATAAAACGAATTTTTCAGATAAACCTTATAAACTCTTTTTATGTGGTTATTAAACTCTGCTGATGCACTGACAATATCAAGTATCCCCTATATAACGTTTCAGGGAAAAGCGTTTAAAAAAAGAACTTAATCGTGGTTTTTATGGATGTGATTTACCCGAAGAAACATCTGATAATAAATCGGTTTAAGCGTCCAAAATTTTAGAAAAAGCTTTGCGGTCATTGCTTGCAACTGGAATTTTTCGGGCTTATAAGCCAGTGTGAAATTTTATATTTGTTATATGAGTTTCTTCCTGGCGTTTCGCAACCACAAGTGGCTTGCATCTTCAGAGGTGGTTGCTGCACCGTAAAAATTACCAGTTTAGTTAGTTTAACCTGAATCAATGAAACCAAAGGACAGTGAAAAAAAAGAAAATTTACTCGAAAACAGCCGGGCTTAATTTGAGGAAAAAACACTCTCTAAGCTGTTTCAACAAATTCGTGGTTGGGAATATAAAACATAAAAAAAGTCGTGAAAGAAAGCGGTTATAAACAAATCGCAGGAAAAGTGCTTTCAGCTTCGAGTGCTCTCAGAACAAACATCTGCTTTTACAATGTGTTTGCGCCCATTATAATCGGGCACATCTAAATGCACGTGTTACCGTTTCAAAAACTCTCTGCGGTTTTTGAATGCTTTTGTTGTTTTTCCTTTAGCGCCTTTTATTTCTATTGATGACGGCTTAAGAGGTTCAAAATGTGCATCGCTGTGAATTGCAGACTTAACGGCCTCCGTTGCTCTAAAGCCACTTCAGTGGAAACTCCTCAAACAAACATGGAAAGCAATCAAAGATAAATTGAAATTTGGTTTTGTTACTTGAGTACAACGAACTTGTAGTTGCTGTCTAATTAAGGCATTTGGAATCTTTACTGTTCTGAGGAAATTTGCCACGAAAATTCTCACATTATCACCGCTGATTGTTCGTAAACGTGGCAAACTTAAATAGACAACATTAATCACTGAAGCCCTACTTAGAAGGAAATGAATGAAACATCTGTTTATAGTTTTATATTTAATCTAGTTATCACCCAAGCAAATTTAAATTGATTGAGTTTATTAAATGAAAGTGTGAAGTTGGCTGATAAGTCCGTTAATGAACGCAACTGCTTTTCAATTTAAAATAATGTAACATTGTGATGGTATTTTTAGCTCATCGGAGACAGTTTATTTATATATACTTCAGTTTCATCAAGGTTTCACTACTGGTATACTAGAAGTATTATCAAACGCTAGTATAACTGTATGGTGGTTCAAGGAATTTCAAATGAATCATAACTGGATTAATTTACTGATTTGATCAGTGGAAATTTGCGAGATGCAAAAAAACTTCCAAATCGAGTTTCGTTTCGATGCCCTAATTTTCCCCGCAACTTTCAGTTGATTCCAGCACTTTGTTTATTGGATAGCGCCAATTTTTCGGTAATATGATATATTTTCCAACAGCATCCAATTTGCCGCTAAATTTCCCCTGATGGCAATATCCGAAAGGGAAACAATAAAAAAAGTGAATAGTCTGTGCCAATTTGGTTTCTGCCCTCCAATTGAGTGGGTGTTACAAGCCGGGCCTCTTTCGATTCCAATGGCCGGAAGTTGTTATAATGAAGTGGGTTGAATTTTGCTCGGGGGAAAATGTGAAAAAAATTGTGTTAAAATATGCTTTTCGAATAAAGAAAAAAATGTTCTGACCTTAAAAGAGGTATTTGTTTGCATCGCACGGGCGGAACGAATGAAAATGTATATTTGCGTTATTTACGTATAAAAATCTAAAAAATAAACATCATTTGAAGAAAATAGTTTTATTAAAAAATTGTTACGTATATTTTCCTGACTGTACTTTAATTCACTTCTATTCCTGGGTTTCAGTCAATTTTATTGTTTATTATTTAAAATGTAACAAATACGTTTCGGTGTCTTTCTCTACCATCATCAGTTTGTGCGTATAGTTGTTTCTACCTTAACATTTGACTGGTCTTCCAGTGACCAGTCAAATTTAGGACGCCGTATCTAAAACATCATTTTAAGAAGTTTTGAAAAAAATCGCCGTCTCTTCCATTACCTATTGAAAAAAGCGTTATACTTGGGAATCACCAGCTCCTTATTATCCCGTTTGATGCTCTCCCTCAACTCTATATCCGGAATGGAATATCCTCTTTGCACTTTGGAAATATCCTCAATTTCCTTGTTAAAACCGGCAAATTTCTCTTTCACTGCCGCCCTTTCCTTGTCTTTAAGTTTTTCCCCATGTACGAACGGGTCATCAGATTCAATGTAGTTCAAAAGCTTGTTCCAGCTGAATCAAGGCAAAGATTAAAAAATAATCTAAATAACGATGATAAATGATGATTTACCACTGGAAATAAGCTTTTTTGTGCTCTTGAATCGAGGTGTGATAATACTCACTTGGGTTCTGATATCAAGTACAATTCCAAAAGATTACTTCTTTGCAATGATTTCAACACATAGTTCCACTGGTCACTGGAAGACCAGTCAAATGTTAAGGTAGAACAACTATACGCACAAACTGATGATGGTAGAGAAAGACACCGAAACGTATTTGTAACATTTTAAATAATAAACAATAAAATTGACTGAAACCCAGAATATTTTGAAGTGAATTAAAAAATTGTATAATCTGTTTTGGGGTATTTAGCAGTTTTTTGTCTTCATTTTTATTAGAGTTTCCAAGTAAGCTCTTAACTTTCCAAGCAATGACGCAAATCTGAATGAAACCACCTTGTAGGTATAATGAAACGATAATACTCTCAAATAAAAAAATTCGCATTTTCATTGAGATTGAGAGAAACAAATTGAGATAAAAAAGATTTTAAAAATGAAAAAGCAATTTCAATTGGATGATGATTTATCTGAACATTGAATGATCAATACTGGATGGTTCAAGCAAATCATGACCCCATCAATGGGTGCAAGGGATTGAAGTCATGAAACTTTAACTAGATGGCAAGGTGGATGGAACTTATTGGCCATAAACAACGCCACTGAGCATATTAAATCAGGATGAAATTGCAGGCGCGTGTACCATAATCATCACACTACGATATTAGGACGATGCAGTATTAAGAATTCATGATTGAGGGCCTGCAGTTGTCTGTTAGTGCTCTTGCGGAAGTGCCAATAAATCTGATATATTACCTGGCAGGTACATAAGGGATATAAACTATTTTTGAATGCCAATTGAAGGCTTGTCCTGCAAACAAAATTTCTAGCGAAAAACCACGTTTTCCAGCTGGTTTTATTTATAGTTTATTAATGTCATTTTTTTTTTAATTTGGCATGCATTTGGAAATTTTAACTGATCATGGTGATGAATTTTTAAATGAAAGATTAAACTGTGGTCGGTTTCAGTGATTTTTAAGGAAAATGACGCATGTTTTAGCAGATAAACTAAACAAATCGAAACGCTATAAACCTTTGTATGCAAATATCCGTCAAAAATACAGCCTCAATTTACAAAACTTGTCCCTTTTGCCGGTTTCCACGAGAAGAGTCCCCGCATTTTCATATTTTACCCTTCGCATAAAAGTAGGTAATACGGACTTTACTTTAATAAATGTCTTGTTTTCTTATTAAGGGAACAGCTTTTTTCCTGTTCGAAGCCGTAAGCCGGGAAATGGGCGTTTTTCATCCCGAAAATGTTTTCTCATCAACTTTTTTAAATTGTATTACGGCCGAAAATTTGAGCCAGAGCAGAGGCTTTATTATGGTAATTTATCTAATGGAACATTGTTTATTAGGTCCGCGGTTTTACGGAGCTGTAATTTATCTAAATAAATTACTGGGTGAAGTCAATGGGATTAAAATAACAGGCACTTCACCTAATTAAGTGTTCCTTCTCTCTACATCGCCCAATTTGTTAAATTGTTCTTCACACTTGCTGTCCATAAAAGAACTTAGATAGCTCTATTTTACTCAACTAGAAACGGTGCTGATTGAACACGAATTTTTCAATTTTCTTTGCAGGTGTGTTGGAGAATATTCAAACAGACCTGAAGGTAAACAATGATAAGGGCGGACTTCTGCAAACAGCTTTTATCGTTTTCTACATGGCATTTGGCCCGCTCTTTGGATATTTGGGCGACCGATATAGCAGAAGATGGTTGATGGCTTTTGGAGTGGCATTGTGGAGCTTAACAACGTTATGTGGGTCTTTCATGACCGTGAGTATGCATTTATTTATTCAGTAAATAGAAAAAAACTACTGCTGAGTTAATTTATGGATATGGGGGTCATTTAAAGATCTCTTTTCCTAGGGGTCAAAATAAGACCATTTTCTACCTTTTTTGACTTGAAGTTGATTTTTTTTTCAGGATTACTGG
The DNA here is from genome assembly GCA_024550625.1 of Dendroctonus valens. Classification (NCBI taxonomy): domain Eukaryota; kingdom Metazoa; phylum Arthropoda; class Insecta; order Coleoptera; family Curculionidae; genus Dendroctonus; species Dendroctonus valens. The sequence continues at coordinate 5,304 of JAJTJO010000731.1, read as the reverse complement.
TGGTTTCTACTGTTCAGAGCAATGGTGGGAATAGGAGAGGCCAGTTATTCCACCATAGCTCCAACAATTCTTAGCGACTTGTTTGTAGGAAACATTCGTTCGAAAATGTTGGCTCTATTTTATTTTGCTATTCCAGTTGGAAGGTAAGTTATTCATTGCGCTTATTATCTTCGATTATTGTTTTTGAGGCTCGTTTACGCTTGAAAAGTTTGTCAAAATTTACTTTTTTGTCAAAATTTTAAAATTAAATTCAGGTTTCTCCTGCTTCCTCTAAAGGGAGTGAATATTTCAAATTTGAAAACACCTTTGCAATTAATTTGTTTGGACACCTGCTGTAATATAATAAAACCCAGTGACCCAATAAAAATCATTTTGATTTCATTTCCTTGTAAATATTTAGGCATGTTTAAGCGAAACAGGTTACAGCTAATAAATTGATTGTATTTTGCTTTCACCAATAAAACCCGTCCGATTTTCGTGTCTTGCACTCACTAACACAAAGTTCTCCATTGACACAAATAAACTTCCAAATCGTTTCCGGCTTATTTACGGTTACAATCGGCGCTAAATCATTTGTTGAACTTATTTTCTTTCGTTGTTTGTTGGCGCTGATAAATCGGCTCAGCCTTAAATCACACCTAAACGTTTCTGAACAAGTTTCCTGTTTCTCCATGCAGTCGTAAACATCCGAAACCTGCATCTTATTTACTTTGAAAATTTCAAATGATTCTGGATTAATCGTGCGGGATTCAGCGATCTTTTCAACTTCCAACCATTTGATGGGCGGAATTTATGAGTTTGCTCTTTGATGTTTTCCGCTGCGTGTTATCCAGCCAAGTGGCACTTAGCTTATGGCTTATGCTCTTTATTTTGTTATCGGAACTATTTTTAGCTCTTTTTTTAGTATTGTTCATATATTTTTACTTTGTTTCCTAGCAATAATGTATGTATAATTCTTTTCTTAGTGGCCTCGGATACATAGTTGGGGCCGAAACAGCGAAATTATTTGGTTCATGGCATTGGGCACTTCGAGTGACTCCAGGTTTGGGCTTATTGGCCGTATTCGTCATCATTGTTTTTCTGCAAGAGCCAGATAGAGGGCGCAAGCGAAGGAAGCGGGCATATGGAGGCAACGTCTTGGCTTCAAGATGTGAATGAGATCACTAAATGGTAGGTAACATTCAACTAGTGCTTTAGTCGAAAGGAAACGAAGCTGGATCACCCTGTATATGCAATAGTTGTAGATATGCATAGAATAGTTGGTAGAAAAAAAAAACGCGCATTTTTTCGTGCTTCAGTGCATTATTATAACTATTTCCTGTTTTTTCTATTGCAGCAAAAGTTCATGTTATCAACCGCTGGTTTTACTGTGTGTGGCCTTCGTTGCCGGTGCCTTAGCGTGGTGGGGCCCCAAATTTATCGAAAAAGGTGTGGCCCTTCAAGGAAACGGCGATGGGGATGACGTGAGTGTAAATACTACTTTATGCAAACATTTGCTGATAAACGTGTCAACTTGTTTCAGGATCGCTTTCCGATTTGGAATTGTCGCCATGATATCGGGCTTGGTGGGGGTTCCAGCGGGTTCGATGCTCGCTCAGCGTCTGAGGCCGCGGATCAGAAGAATAGATGCCTACATCTGTGGCATCGGACTGCTTGCGTCATGTCCATTTATATTTTGGCGATTTTTGCCGCTAAATTTTCCACCACGCTTTGCTTCACTATGGTGTTCTTTGGAGAACTGTTTCTCAATCTTACTTGGTCTATTGTTGCCGATATCTTGCTAGTAGTAAGTAACGTTTTTGTAAAGTAACTGTAACTGTCCGCGCTTTAACCAATTTTCTTCAATTCCAGTACGTCATTATGCCCATTCGAAGATCAACAGCCGAAGGATTCCAGTTACTCCTGTCTCATGCATTAGGGGATGCTGGCAGCCCTTATCTAGTGGGAGTTGTGAGTAACATTCACACAGAAAAACAGCATTTTATTAATAACTTTAAAATATTGGAACTAGTAAAGAGTACGATTTATTTCAGCTATCCGAGGCTTTTCTGATTATGCTCAACGGAGATTCGGATTCCACAGCTACCACAACTGAACTTACCAATTCCACGGTAACAACCATTAGCCCGTCTGCTTCAGAAGCTGCGGTAAACGAATTCAAATCCCTCCAATACGCACTATTCACGACGTGTTTCGTGGAAATACTTGGAAGCTTGTTCTTCCTCATCAATGCCCTGTACATTGTGGAGGACAAGGAAAAAGTGGAAAGAGCGATACATGGTAAGTCAAAGAAGTTGAATAAAGACATTTTTTTGTATTCTTGTAATTGCCGTTTGTCAATTAAATGCTGTTTTTTGCGGCTTTGCAATTAATTGAACTGACTCTAGTGTGGCTTCACAGTTTTGCAGTATATTTAGAAAATAATATTTTTCTTACACTTAAAGGGTAATATTGGATTGCAGAGTTTAATGAAGCGCAAGAGAATGTGTATCTGGTTCAAAGAGATCCGCAGTTATACAAGAAACCTAAGCGCTTTTATTTTAGCATGGATAATAATAAATAAATACAAATGGGATCTAGTTATTTTCAATAAAACTTTCAAAAGCGGATAAAATCCAGTGAAATGAGTTTTATTGCCGATAATAATCATAATAATAAGACTAAATCCATTGACGACTAAGTAATGTAATAGAATAGGTTTTGTAGACACACATGGCTCAGATTCCTCGCTACGCTATTTGTGTAAGGCATAATTTCTATGCAAAATATAAAAATGAGCTCTGTAGCTATTATACAGATCCATTAAAAAGTGAAGGTAATCTGAATCTAAATCTAGTTTCCCAGACTTTATTTTTGATATTTCCATTTCTCCACTTATATTTTTGTGCGTTTTGTTCTGGAAGCAAGTGGAATCCTAATTTGCCTATTATCTTCTACTTCTCAGCTGAAAATACCCAGCCACATCATACCGAATTGACTGACCCGTTGGCGGCGGATCAAAATACTCAAAATTTGTAACACGTATGTTTTCAGAGTTTATCAGTGTGTTGGGTTTTGATGGATTAAAATACATATGCACTGTGCACTTTTAGACCAATTTTTCTTATATTTTTTTATTTCCTTCGTAATATTCTGTAAAATAAATTAATTTCTTTAACACCACTTGCTATTGAATACATTTTGCTGAAACTGTTTCCAAAACTGACATCAAAATGCTGCTAAGTAATTTTTTATTTCGAGATGATTTGTTACTCAAAAGCACCATATAATAAGGCCTTATTAATTAATATTTCCTTGTTATTTTCTTTATTTTTTCTGTTAGAATCTGATTTTTTTATCACTTTTATACCTGAGCGTATGTATTTTAATTCTTGATTCTTTGATATAACACATTTTGTCTTATAGCATGGTCGTCTAACAAACACATATAAAGGTCATCGACGGTGGTAATGTGGTGGAGGAAGTTTTAGTATTGGTAATGGTATTTTTGCCGACAATGTCGTTTGTCTTTAACTGTTGAGAAATAGTTTAAACACATTATGAAGGCCTAATTTATTAAAATTACTTTAGCAGAAACACGCAAACTCATCAAAAACACCAGAATCTTTAAAGCTCATTTTCCTTTCAATAAATCTTTTCGCTAATTTCACTAGTATAATCTATTTCTCTCAGTTTAACCTGTCTGTTGTCTATTCTACACTGTTTCTTCTATTTTAACGAATTTTTGTTTAAACTTGCCCTAAAATCTGTCTCTTCTTGCAGGTAATTCCGAGTCGTTGCTGAGAAACGAAGATCAGCAACCTTCGTAATAGTTCCACAAACTTTAGTCTATAAGAGGTCGATGTTGACTATATACCAATGAAATTGTAAGGTGCAAAGTGCCGTTTGAGTTGTGTGTCGTGGTTTTATGAAAAAATGTTATTCTTCGTTGATTATACATGTGTGTATGAAATCCTTTAAAGAGCGCAGTTATGAGTAGCTCAGGAGACAAATCAATAGAATAAGACCCGGATCTAGATGAGATTTTGCCATTAATTTTTCCCATCTGAATGGAAGACACCATACAATGTTCAACAGTTTATAAGACCTAGGGATAAGTTGCAACAATCATGATTATGTATGTTTTTGCTGTAGGTGTGGAAAGTTAATTTTTACGCTCTAGAGGCTGAATGAGATAAAGCAACTTTATTTATCTTAATGATTCTTAGGAGAGAGAAAGCTATCGCTGTTTTCATGCATGCCTTCTATAAGGATTAATATATTGTTAACTGTAGGAGAAATATTTATTGCCTGAAGAACCGAGTACAGAGAGAGAGAGTGATGTTTCGTAAAACCTTTTGAAAAAGACTCATTAATTTCGTTAATTCCAAGCTATTATTTATTTTATTTATTTACACAAATAATCTTGAATAAATTAACTTTCTTTGATAATGTCGTTATTTTAAATTGAAATAACTACATACTCTCTGTACGATTATAAATTTGTACATAGAATATGATTTCCTACTTAGATAGTGAGCAACTATTGGATATTGATATTATTAATTATTGCAAATGTAATGTTTTAGTTGGAGAAAGTGAAACTTTATCTCATGTTTCAAGTTCTGGAGTGAGAACATTTGACTCAGTGGAAAAAATAGCCAACCTTTTTGGTTTACAAACATCACATGTTCGCTATTTATGGACAATGCTTAGTGAAAAGGTTCCTGCTGTAAACCTTGTGTTAAGACCGTCAGATACTTAAAAAAATGTTTGTTTCTAGCGCGTTGTTACATAGCGGAATCGTCCACTATTTTTATTCCAAGTGATAAATATCTCAAATACCTAATATAAAAAAAAGACGATTAGAACCTTAATAAATCGCTTTCAATGTCTACGTTGAATCATATTATCACCACCATGTTGTATAAGTTTCACACTCATCCTTAGCATAGAAGCAAATACCTAGCTTAACAATATTATTACATTTATCTAAGGTTTTTAATTTAAAACGTATGGTGTAGGTACAGTTGATGGTGAATGCAGAGCATCGATTATATATAAGTAGTAACAGTACTTATCAGTATTCCTAAAGGAGAGATACTTTGTAGCTTTTATACCCATTAATAACAAACTATGTTCACCAAAATATTCCAATCTTGTCTCTACAGGTGGATGAATTAATTTTATTTAATTGTTACAGGCAAGAGTGGAATAGCTCGTAAAAACGCCTAAATGGTGTACTAATGTGAAGACTGATTTTCCCCTATGAAATTAAAACCCATAGTAAGAATATATGGATGAAACTATCGGTTATTATTATTT